>VXAA01007408.1:380549-392968 GCA_013399115.1 Anseranas semipalmata | reverse complement strand
GGTGAGGGGTCTGGAGAACAAGTCCTACGAGGAGCGGCTGAGGGAGCTGGGTTTGTTTAGCCTGGAGAAGAGGAGGCTCAGGGGCAACCTTATCGCTCTCTATAGGTACCTTAAAGAAGGTAGTAGGGGGGTGGGGTTGGTCTCCTCTCCCAAGCAACAAGCAATAGGACAAGAACGAATGGCCTCAAGTTGCACCAGGGGAGGTTCAGGTTGGATATTTGGAAAAATTTCTTCACTGAAAAGGTTGTGAAGCATTGGAACAGGCTGCTCAGGGACGTAGTTGAGCCACCATCCCTGGAGGTATTCAAAAGACATGTAGATGTGGTGCTTAGGGACATGGTTTAGTGGTAGATTTGCCAGTGCTAGGTTAACGTTTGGACTTGATGATCTTGGAGGTCTTTTCCGAGCTAAGTAATTCTATGATTCTATCCAGAAGCCCACTCTGTGAATTCTGCAGGTCAAATAGACCTCGGTCATTCAGCACGCACTGGTGCCCCCCCGTGGATATCAACGCAAATACATCGGTGGCATGCAAAAGGAGAGGGTACAACAATGGTAGAGGTGAGACCCTAAAACTTATGCCTGCTCCTCCTTTAGATTTTTTTTTTTTTTTTTACAATTACAGTAACAATTTATGTCTTGCAGGAAAGCCCTGCAAGTCATGAAATATCGTTACAATGAGTGGAATGTGATTCATTTATTATTTTACACCATTTTAAGTTCACTGGCTTCAGTGAGGTTGCTTACGTGAGCATATATTTCTATCTGCATATATAAAGTGCTAATCATCATCATTTATTTGTGCTTTTAAAACAGTAATGGAAGCATGGAAAGGTTAAATGAGTTGACCGGAACAGATATACCAAAAAATGAATTCCCCTTATATAAAATTTCTACTCTGTTTCTGCCTCTTTCATACTTTGTGAAATATTTGAGCTAACCAGAAGATAAGCATATTCTTTAGTTTGTTCACATTCAAAACACTGGGAGGAAACACAATTTTACTGCTATTCTTTTGTGCCCTCCAATCAAAATAACCATCTCCATGCTTGATTACCAGTATCCGAGAGTCTTGGCATGCATACTGCTATCCATCCCCATGCCTGATTGCCAGTATCCAAGACTCCTGGCTTGCACACTGTGGATCTCCAGAACAGATGCTAAGCCATCTTCCTTTGTGTGTGCTGGGATGTGCTGATGATATCCCATGACACTGCTGTGGGAATGCTTTCCATACTGTAAGAACTCCCTTATGTTTTCCCAGCAGGCTCAGAAAAATGAAAGGACGCTATACACCAGCTCCTGCCAGCTGCTTCATTTTGCCTCAAGAAATAACCTTGTAGGCAGACTCCAAAATGGCCTCATCAAACAGAAGGTGGCTTTTCTGGTGTCAGTGTCTCATCATGAAACAACTTAAAAACTGTCTCTCATATCAGGCATAACTCTTTATACAACGGTTTATAGAGGTTCTGCTTTCAAAAACTGTAAATAGTAGCCAAAAGGCTAAGGGATCCTGATGCCCGCCAAGCACTAGAGCTTTGCTCTCATCTCACATACATGTATCATCATATGCAATGCTGGAATTAACACCAGACCTACACTGGGAGTGCAGCTGAGTGCCTGGGGCCAGAAGTGACCATTGCGACCATTCTGTTTGATCTCTTACTCAACATCAGCCATAACGTTTCCTGCAATTACTTTTGTATGAATACTAAACCCTGTTTTAAACTTGACTTTTTGTCTCCTGTTAATGCTTCTGAAGAAAAATATGAGGTGAAAAGTGAAAAGAATGTGATTGGCATGTGGATGGATGTACCTAATGAAAAGAGAATTAAGGTAATTAACAGGTAGTACATATGCAAGGAATCTTGTCTGAGTTCACATCAAAATGTCAGAAGCTGATTCTTATCTTACAATTTTTACAGTACTGTAACTTCATTTTGCTTAGAATAAAAGTACTTCTGATTTATATGAGCAGGAAAAGGCTCATGTATGAATTGCAAAGGAGCTTGTGCTCCTAAAATGCTCAACTTGTTTTGGAAGGATCATAGCAGCAATACACTTAAACTGGAATTCAAGGAATTTATTATCTGCTTATTGCAAGTAAGCTTTAGTTTTGCTCCAATGTGGCTGAAGTATTAGGCAAGATTCCCTGTTTTTCTTGCTGCCAACCCCTACTCCCTTCTGAATGCTATTCTGGCTTATCAACTGAGTACAACAGTCTGTTGCCCTCTCCCCATTTCCCTTAGGTTCTTGTGGGTTTGCAGCCTCATGGGGTTTGGGTCTCATTTTTATTTTTGCAGTTACTTGCACAAAAAGCTATTTCCTTCAAACCTCAGCAAATTACCACAAGCATTTCTGCAACCCGTAGAGTACATAAACATTTGGAGTCTGCGCTGTAGGCTCACCTCATGTTCCCATACAGTGAGATTGGAAATCTACCTTTAATTCCATTCATTAACGAGAATCACCATCCTGCACCAGGGAAAGGCACAGAAACATCTGAGAAGCTGAGCCTGGGCAGCAGCCACAATGTGCTTCCTGCGACAAGCTGGGAGCTTGGAAGGGCAACAAAACCCCTGAGCAACACGGGACGGTGTGCACACCCAGTGGTGGCGGAGAGCTACGTGCCTAAGGATGGCATTAGTCAGAATTACTTGCAGTGAATAATTTCTGCCTTAATGTGCTGTCATCAGTCAGCATCCTGAGAAACTGGACAGTTTAATTGGATAGCTGTTAATGTAGGTAGAGTTCTTCATGTTCACCCAGGTTTAATTCTAGATTCCATCAAATGAGAATGCTGCCATGGAATTAGCAATTTAAAAGTTCCTGTTCATATAAAGAGCAAGATACTGTTAAAATAATATTATACTGAACTTCAAATGTAGCACCCTAAATATGGCCCTTGTTTCACTATCCTTAGTACTCTAATTCAATTTGGTTTAAATCAAGAAAAATGTAAAATGTATATAATTAAAGATAGCCTAGTTAACTTTTTTTATCATTCAATTTGGGACAGAAGTCGATATTCAAAATGCCAGTCTGAAAACGAATTATCATTATTATAATTTTTCTAAAGCATTTGCTTTCATTAGTTTGAAAAATGAAGTTGTTGTAATATGGGTATACAATCTGTTTATTTGAATGTTCAATTTTTACGGTAAGGAACATTGTTCAGTATGCTTTTTGAATTTAGGAATAATAAATAATTTCCGAATTTTGTTTCTAAACATAAAATGTATTAAAGGCCGAGGGGCATTTTGGTCCTGATCCAGCTTAAGTATGTGTTTAGCTATAAGTATCAGAGCAATCCACTGAAACCACTGGAACGTTGTTCACACATGCTGTCATATTATTACTTGGGTTAGCAAAACATTCTTAGAGTCAGCTTTTAATTTCAGGGATGGTGTTTGCTAAACATAATTGTTTACAAACTGATTCATTTAAATTGTCTGGATTTGCTTTTTTTTTTTTTATGTTCAGTAATTTACTTCATAAGACATTTGCACATGAATTCAACTACCTGCAATGTTGAAACGGCTAAATAGTGGTAGTTCTGTTTAAATTTATAGATTTATATCCATTTTATTTTAAAGATAACAGAATCACTATTTCACCCTCTCCCATTTCTCTGCCCTAGCATTTTATGGCCAGAGTGAAAGGAAAAACAATCAAGGCTAGGTCTGGCAACAAGCATGTTTTTCATTTTGAGAAAAAAAAGAGTATTTTGATAGGCTACAGAGTGTGTAATCAGAGATTTTTCAAAGCCGCATAGCCGAACAATGCTTTGTTGTCCTCAAACTACTGAAATCATTTGGAATGAGTACAGTGATAGAATAACCAGTATATTTGAAAGTTAAAAATGGAAGCCCTTTGATTTTGTTTCTTTCTCCAGCAATATTTCATCAAGGGCAGGACTTCTGAAATGTCTCTGTATTGCAGCATCCAAGGAGGACTCTAAGGAGACATTCTTTAGTTTGTAAGAGGAATAGGTTACATATGTTTACTGCATCATTTCTCATTCTTGCTGTGATAGTTGCCAAGGAATGGATTAATGTTGTTCCATTTCACAGCACCAATGCAGCTGTAATTCACAAGTATAAAATGCATTCTCTTTGGATAACTGCTTCGCACTACTTTAGAGTGAAAAAAAAAAGTGTTATATTAATAGAACAAAAACTTTGTGTGTGATAATATTTTATTACTGCTTTACACAAGTATTACCACACAAGGTAAAGGTCAGCAAAAAAAATCCAATACAAAGATTGGAAAAAAGTTGATCTCTGTTTCTTTGGCCAATTTGACACCAGCATCACTGAAAGAAATGTGTTGGCTAAATAATGGAACAAAAGACTATGAGGACTAATTCCCCTAATGCTGGTTTTCAGCTGCTGCTTTTCTTCTACATTTACAGTCTGTCCATGTCAATATAAGCTGATTTCAGTCTTCTGTATGTCTGTTTGTGGTTTATCCATCACCAGCTATTTATGAATTTAATTTTTATGGACAGAAATAACCATGATGGAAAACAGTGTCTTGTTAGCCAACTTGTTTTACAGATCTTCCTCGGATGTTTCTGCATTTGCTAAGGTGTGGTCAACTACCCACTTGACTCTGCATTTCTGATCTAACTCAAAGTTATAGGACTGGACCCAACTTTGCTTAAGGTATGGGCAAGCTCTCCAGTTCAAAACATAGACTGAAAAGGTCATTTTTTTCCTAGGGCATAAAAGTAGTATTTCACTCTTCCTTTGCATTGCTTAGCTATGCCATTCTTGGATGAGGAAAATGCTGTGTAAGGTCTATTACCAATGATATATGATTCATCTTTCTCTTTCCAAGTCATTTAGATGCTTGGAGACAACCACATGAAAGTGAGGATTCTCGTGCCAACCCAGATGAATCTGTATGGCCTGTTCATAAAATGTTCAGCTGGACTCATCTCCACTCAGTTTTTGTGCTATAAAAAATACCACTCTGATGATCTGCAACAAAACCTCCACTTTATTTTAGATATTTAATTGTAAAAAAGCATAGGAAATATTATCTTAAGATCAGCAGGGCATCTAATGTGTATAAGTGTATACCTCCTATGTGGTATATATATACCACTTAGTATAGAATAAGTACTATATATATATATGGATATGGCAGTCTGCTTTAGAGAACCAGCTCTATGCACTATGGCCGTGAACCGGTTTGGGCCATTTGGCTTCAGCAACAGGAATTGCCCCATGGTTGTCTTTCTTTAGCAATATATATATAGCCTCAGATGATTTAAATACACCTCCTTGTAGGTTATTTCCAGCATCAGAAACAGCCACAGTGATAAAGACGCCAATCCTTGAAATCAATGTGAAGATTCCCATTACATTTTGCAGAACTTAATAAAGGCCCAGATGACCTGTTTATCTGTGAAATTGCTGCTGTCACTGGATGGCTGAATTCCTGTGCATGAAGAAAGATAATAAGGGTGATGAGTTTGATTTAGGACAGATACACAGCATCTGTCTGGCTCAAGGAGATTCTGTGGAAATCCTGCCTGAAAATACGGAAACCTAGACTTTACATTTCCTTGCACTGAATGAAATTAAATTCTTTGTAAGTTGTAAGACTAGGGTGTATTTACCAGTTGTTGTTAAAATTTCATAGTGGCCCGGTACAACCTAAAGTAGAACAACAGTGCAAAGAAGAGGGTCTTTCTTTGCAAAGCATTTGTCACCAGAGCAGTAGCTGGAAATTCACTGGATTTAATCTTGCATTTCTGAGACAAGAGCAAAGACAGGAGAGCTGAACAGAACACACAGCCTCACACTACTCAAGTCTCTGTCGCTTTTCTCTTCAAGTCACGGGGTGGTGGTGAGAAGGCGAGACATTCTGCTGGTGCTGTGGAAGCTCAGCCCGGCCCTGCTGCCCCGTACAAAGGACTTAGGGCAGCTCGCTGGCACTGCCGGTGTGCAGCTGGGCAGCGGGCATGGGGAGAACTCTTCTACACAAATAGAAAAATTCCTTTTAAAAGATTCTGCAGACAGGAAAACAGAAAAGGTCTTGGTATGGATCTGATAGGAAAAGAGGAAGCTTCTTCTCTGCCCTTGGACCTTTCTCTAGGTCCAGCACCAGCCTGGGGACAAATCTGACAGCCCAGGCTGCCCAAGTCTGCCTGGACACTGGCTCTTTGCTGGCAGGACTCTCTTGGCCTCACATTTCTGAATGCAAGTAAAAGAAGAATCAAGTCTGACATCTCCAAAGAAACAGGTTTCTCCCACAAGACCTTGCACAGGGCACATATAAAGCTACAGAAAACTGTCTGGAAACCCTGGAAGTTTAGCTGCGTGGGAATTGATCCTTAAGAGTTATTTCTTGCTACAGAAGGTGGGAAGCAAGCATGCAGGCGTGTTTAGCATAAACAGTGTCATGACAAGCTAACAAGGATGGAAAAAAAAGAAATTTCCATATGGGTAAGCAAATAAATAGAACTGGCATATGGTGTAATACTACTGCCTAGTGTAAAAAAGGCAGTATCCAGACCCTGCAAGGCCTAATTCCTGCTGGCAGACCCTGACTCCATTATCTAGTGCAGTATTTCAAATCTCCCTGTAAACGTGAAGGAGTTCATGCACGCACATTGCTTAAAACAAATGAATATGTATTTAAAATGTAAATTCATCAACTGCATCACTCATTATTGATATTTATGGTTTGCACATCAGTTTTGCCCAAAAACTCTGCCAAGAACTGATGCCACTTTGTGTGCAATTGCTGGTCATGGTAGAACTGGCCCTCCCTGTATAGTCCTGATGGGATGAGATGCCTCTAGTAATAGAACTAGAAAATCAAATATTCTTCTCCTCACGGATATTTCTCTACTCTGACTGAAGAAATACTCATAGTAGTGTATTTATCGTTCATGATAGCATGAAATATGATTTTAGGAAGTTCTCTACTATTAAATGATCAAATTTGCTTAATGGGTCTGTCAGTAACCTAAGCAGCAGGAACACTGGAGAGTCCTGAACTGGGATGACCAAAAATAAGTAGGTGGTGTGGAAAAAGGTGTTTATTGATATTATGGGATTCTCTGCTGTTTGACTTACTGCAGCAACTGCAACTAAAGCTGTATTTTGTTTAGATCTTCTCTGAAATGCATTATTATGAACGATTATTATCGTTCCTTGTTTTATCTGCATTTACAAATCTTGTGCCTACTGTATAAGCCTCTGGGCATGTTTGCAATTGTTTTAAAGACACTTGCTAATATTGAATTGCTAAGAACTGGTAGCAGGCAGACAACACCCATACGAATCAGACGCAGTCTGTAATAGCACTTGACTATTAACCAAATGCTGCACATTTAGTCCATAAATACACTAAAACTCCCCAAACTGAGATGGATATAGCAGTTAGTATTCCCACACCCTGTTTTTTCCATCATGCTCCTGATTATAAATCTTACAAGTTGTCTTTTCATCACTACTGAGGATTAATATTTACATATTATAAATGTCCTTTACTTCTGTGTGATTGGCTCCTTTCACTTTTTTGTCTGGGACTTTTTTGTCTGCCTAATGGAAAAGACATTCTCACATAAGGCCACCTTTAACAGAGGTCTACAGTGTCCTTCCATGCCCTTATGTGACTGATGATTATATGATTAAAAGGTTCTATTCAAAATTCTAAAATAATTACTTTCTGCTGCTTGCCTGAAATGTATTTATTTTTATGGAAGAAATAATTCTGGAAGTTCAGTACTTCTGTATTACACTAACCTTTATGTTAACCTTTTCCTGATAAGGCATCAAAAAGAAGGTTTAGGCTTTTTTTTTGGAGCTGTCATTCACATAGACTGCAAAAAAATCACATTGACTCCATTAGAGAAATAGGAAGAACAGAAGAGAAAGAGAGTTGGATTTAAGTGCAGCCTTATACAAAGAACTAGCAAAGCACTTCTCACAAGAAAGATCTGTTGAAAATTTGTATCTTCAAGTTACTAGCAGGAAGTAAAGGGCCACTTCAGTCTAGCTAAACTCCAGCATTCAAAGACCAAAAGACAACCCCACAAAAAATAGGCTTATTTCAAGTTATGGCTTGCTTTATTATACTATTATTTTACTGGCCTTTTGAGACTTCAGTTCCATTTAACTTGTGTTTCCAAGCTTTTTTCTGCAGCTAGAAGCTCTGGAAAAAATACTTTAAAATAAAGAAAAAGACAGAGGCAGGTAACAGCCCTGGGAGGTGGGAACGTAGTCGCAATATCTACAAGCATGATAACTGGTACAACCAGGATGCAGAGAGATGATTCTGGATGGCAAGACCCTGCTCGTTTCTCTAGTAGTGGTTCACTCTACTTTAAAAGTTTCAAGGTACGGCTGTTAGAAGTAGAGAACCAATCTATATCAACTGTATTCACTCATGTACTTGCACACTATTTTTCTGTATATTACTCTTATAACAGCACACTTTCAGCTGTTTTCCTGGAGATACATAGATCATGACTGACACTTTCAAAAAAGATAAGTAAGGTTGTGAACATGCCCCATATTTTATGTTACACTTTAAAGCTTTCATTTCTCAGCAGACTGTTCCTAAACGCTGTCTGAAAATCATGTCTCTGAGAGATCTCATAACAAGTAGCCGCTTTTGAAAATGTTGATCCCTGCTGTTAAAGATACCTTCTTTCTATTTAATATTCTACTTTTTATCTTTATAAAGGGAAAGGAACAGGTACTAAGTATAATAGAAAGGTTCACTGAAAGTATATTCATGTAAAGAAAATGCAAAGGTCTTAAGACTTTCATTCCATTGAGGGACATAATTAAACTACAGCAATTCTGTTAGTGTACTCTTTACTTAAACAAGAACTCATAAGTAGTTTAAATAGAAAACTTCATCTGAAAAATAATACAAAATATCTGTTAATCATTCCCCTCAAAAAATAGCCTTATTCTCATCCCAACTTCTCTTGTATATTAATACCTGACTTTAAAACCAACTGAAATTAGTAAAAATCAACTCTGAAACTAGATTTTGAATTTCCTGTACACTGAAGAATTAAGCTATTTAGACCATATATTTCTAATAATTAGAGTTAACTGGTAGAGCAACGGTTGCACAGGTTGTAATATGGATTTCAAGAGCATCTATTTGATTCTTATCCTGGAGTGTATGTCCAAGGTCAGTGGCATTAATTCTCTTACTTTATGAGAAGCACAGATATACTTTGCTTGGTGAGACATTGCTTTTTCTTCCATAGACTGATGTACTAATAAGTAACTTCCAGCAGTTGAAAAAAAAAAGAAAAAGACATTGCAAAGCAATAGTTAGCTTCAGTTGTTTAACTTAAACATTAAATATTTCGCTTGCTTTATCACTGTAATTTTCACATTTAAATTTTCAATTCTCTTGTCAAGCACAAAGTTGTGTTCATGCTTCCAAGACTGCAAGGAAAAGTTTTACACCCACCTCCTCATGGTTATTATTTCTAAAGCAATTTAAAACAATCTCACAAAAACATGATTTCTCATATTATACTTAGTGAAATAGAATACTCAGTAAATTAATGCTATCATTGGTGTCTCAGGATAATGTTGAGAAATATCTCAAGCATTTTTCTTGGCTTTATAGCTTGTAAAACATTGTGTGCCCTGCACAGATTATCATCTTCAAGGGGCAAACAGATTTTACACGCTTACCCTTATCTCCACCCAAGCACAAGACTGAAAAGCACCCAATATGTACAGCCTTTTTTTTTTTGTTAGACCATTCATCAAATATACTGTGCAGAACAGCTAGTCTAGCACAAGGTAAAAAGAATATCATTTGCTGTTACTGACTACTGCAAATTACCACCCAGATTTAAGGGGGTAGGAGAAAAGTAATTGCATGTTCCCACTAACTTTCTCAAACAGGTAGTACATACTTTAAACTGATTATTTAAGGTGCATTTTTCTGTTTCCAGGGAACTCCAGACACATTTAAGAAAAGGATGGTTAACAGAAGTGTAATTATGCAAACTTATTATGGGTTAAGGTTAGCACACACAGGGGAGAAAGAAGAAAGAATGAGGAAAGCAGTCACAGTGGCTACCTGACACACTGTAAGCATAGAGGCATTTGGTGAGGGATTTGTCAGGCGAGGAGAGACAAGAATGACTTATTTCACTTGGATAACACCTAGAAACTACACATTTGTTTCCTAGATTGTGAATCCAAATTGCAATCCAGAGATACATGATACAACAGAGGTTAAAAATTGAATGCAGGGAAAGACTGACTATTTTCATTCTCAGTCATGATCATCATAAACATTACTGCAAACAGGCCCCAAAGCACAATCAGCTCAATCGTTGTCATTTCAGAATAGTTAGCTTCTTTTCTACTGAAGTGAATCACATAAACACAAACAGGTTCTGCTTCCCCTGTTTGGCTCTCTCACATGTCAACTAATAGTTTGTGCACATTGTTCCCCATTCTCCCATTTTTTCAAAGACAATTCAAATAAGAAGCATGGCTCAGTTCTGGAATGGAAGTAAAATGAAAGGTGAAAAGCCAAGATAATCAACTATTTTCCAAGAAGCTATACATTCTGAAAGAAAGGTGTATGCTCTCCAGACAACTGCTATTGCTGTTCAGGTTTAACTAGCAGAAATCCATGAAAATTAGAGAGAAAAGAGAAACGCTGAACTTGTGGCAAATAGGTAGTTGAAATATGATCTAACTGGGGGAAAAATGACACACAGAATACAGTGCTTGTGGTAGAAGAGTTGAATTCTGAAAAATTAAGAGAAAAGGAGAAACAATCCTCTAAAAACAATATGCCAAAATCTGCTCGAGCTTTTCATTCACACGGAAAACAAAGCTGGTCACTTCTGATCTGCAGGGTCCCTTGTGATACTCCGGGTACATTGCTGAAGTGCTGGCATGCTGCAGTGATTCAAATTAAACTACAGGGATCCAGTTTCCTCCTCTGTGTGATCGAAATCATTGCTGTACTGGTAGATCTATTTTTTTCCAGAGAAGGTGTGGAGTAACAGCCACATGAAACACCGTTAAACAGAATGAGTACGAATTATGCTTATGCAAGGCAAGGCAGAGTTTTGCTGGTACTATTTATCAGAGTTGCATCACTGCAGGATTCCACCAATGACCACTGATCCAACCTCCTTTTGACTGAATAACCTTCCATATCCATTTATGTTCCCCCACAACCATTTGAGCATTTAAGTATACTACTGGGTGCTTTTTAACTGGGCAAATGTTTTATAATTCTGTTTTATGACTTAATCACGCCTAATATATAAGCTATGTTACTGTTTGTACCATCGCAGTATTTAAGCTATAAAAGATAAATTCTGTTCAAAGTTTTATTGGAGTATATCTAGAATAAGTCCACAGAAATTTACGTTATATTTTGGATAGAATGGGCCCAGACAAAGTAGGTTGATTTATATCGCTATTACTGGAAGCAGTATTTGGCTCAGCCTCTCTGGACAACACTAACTTTAAGCATGAGAGCAATGTGTATGTCATTACCAATGGCTACAGCCTCAGTAGACAAATTAAAATCTGGAAAGTTAAATGACTAGGAAAAGAACAGTATACAGATAAAAATGTTTCATTTCCACTCTTTATTTCATTCTTATATCTTTCAGCAGGGAAAAATAAGTCTACAAAGATTCAGGATGAATACCATCTTCATGGACACCATCAATCATAAGTAAATCCCAGAGATGCAGTAGCATATAGGAGGCCAAATTCCATGTAATAACCCATTCCATATGCTGCGCATGTAATACAATCAATAGGCTATTACCTTAGTCTTATCCACAAACTAAAGTAGCAAAATTAACAGATCAGAATCTCCAAGCCAAGTCTGAAGCAAGCAAAATATGGACTTTGAGTTACATGCTATGAGTTATGATCCAGAACTCTGTTTCTCTGTAAAGTTTAGACCTGTCTTGAAATCATCAGTACAATAAAATTCAAAGCTTTGGGTTTTAGTGAAATATATTCTTGAGAGCTGCGAATGTTACACTGCTGAGTTGTGGTTTATGATAGATAATTTACCATTATTGGATATATTGTTCAATGATAAGTAGCAAGAATAAAATATTTATTATTTGCAAATATATGGTTCTTGTAATTGATATAGCAAGCATGGAGAACAGCAGTAATGGTATCTCACCAACATTTATTACATTTCATGTAACACTGGCTCTGAGAGTGGCTTGTTACCAGAATGAGGTTTGGACAGAACTGCTCCAAATTCCCTCCATCTCAGTCTCCTGCCAACTAAATGGCAGGCTCCAGTTGGTGCGTATTGTTTCAAAAGCTAACACCCAAAGCACCAGCTGCCAAAATACTGTTTATTTTTCATTTCTGTGGGACACACCTGCATGAACAATTTAAAGAAAAAAAGAGAGG
>VXAA01007408.1:346995-380460 GCA_013399115.1 Anseranas semipalmata | reverse complement strand
GGAGAGGAGAGGAGAGGAGAGGAGAGGAGAGACCCAAAGCATTTACATTACGGTCTGAGGCAGCTGGAATTCTTATTATTGTGGTGATCATCAGATGAAGTATGGTCATTTCATTCAGTTACCCTTTATTATTTCAGGACACTCTTTCATGCCAGATGTCAAACAAATACCATCAGAGATGGGATTCAATTTTTGTTTCCCTGGAAGGTATAGCTCATCCTCATACACCATCAAATGGTCCATGCACAAATATCAATACCTCTCACTTCTTTCATTTGTAAAGCACTATTCACTCTGGAAACCGACAGGTCTCATCTATTGACAGAAAATGTGCAGTAATCATAACATGACAAAGGTCAAAGTAGTCACTTGGTGCTCACAACAACACAGAAAACGTAAGGAATCACCTACAGGACAGGACTGATGATGTTTGCTTGATCTTTTAACAAATATAAAGGAAATCAGGGTGAATTTTGGTCAAAGTAGAAATAACTGACCATCTGTGGTTTGGGCAACCAACACCACTGTGATTGATTTGTGTCCAACTAATTCAACTAATACTCAGCTAGTATATAGATGGAATACGTATTCTCCCTTACCAGAACTGAATGAATATCACGAGTAACTTAGGTGTTATGTTTATTTATAAAAATTAATGACTATCTAGTATCTCCAAACTTTATATAGTTTATCCATGAATATATTAATAAATATGTACCTTGTTTGCTATGGAAATTGAAACAATTTTATACAAGTGCTATAAAATATTTAGAAACTTTAAGGGAAATTTAATATATACAGTCATGAGCATTTGTTCCAGAAACCTAGTTCCAGTAATTATATACATCCAAACTGCAAACAGAAACACATGCTGTGACCTTCTGGTACAGGTCCAGTGAACACTGCTTAAATTTCAAATGTTTGACTGATCTCTGTACAAACAAACTGCAGGACAAGAATTATCTCTCTGTTTTTTTTTTTTTTTTTCCAAGAAATTATAAATAGAAGGAAGTCATGCTCTCTTTGTTGAGAAATGCCAGGTAGATGCAAAGAGTTGAAAGACAAAAATAAACATATTTGCTAATGATTACTTGCTGAGATCAACATCTTCTACTGACAAATCTCTTGCAGGTCAATTTGTTTCTTCGGATTTTTTTGGGGGTGGTGGTGGTGTGCGGGTTCTAGCTGTCTACAAATGACAGGACTCAAAAATCAGATTTTATCCATACAGATATACCTATGTTGATATCCTTTGGTTGTTGTAGCTGAGTAATTCAACACATTAAATTTAGAATGAGTGCAGATTTCTCCTAGATGTATATGACACAAGAAGCTGGATTTGTTTAGGGCAGATTAGATGTATGGTAACAAAGGGTATGGACTATAATACTGGCAAATTTGAGGAAGATATGGGATTTTTATCTGGTATATTTTGTAGAGTTCCTGATCATTTGTTTCCACCTGGTCTTAGTCCTAATCATTTGCTCTTTTTTTATGCTAGCAAAACAAGTAAATACAATAGCTACCACACTGCAAGCTAGTGATGGTTTTCACTGGTGGCATGACTGGCTGCCTGGGACACAGCTGTGTCCCCTGCTGCATGCTATTGTCTGCCTCCCTGGAATATGAGGAGGTCGAAGCATCTTGTGATTTTGTGAGACGTTAGGGGTCAAATTGCTCAGCTATACCTTAGTAAGCAGTGTAGTAGGAGATCCTAAATAAAACATAGGAGAGAGCTTTTGTTTCCAGCTCAGACTCCATTGGTCTGTTGTAAGACATCAAGCATTTTACATGCAGCTACACATGGAGACATGCAAACTATCACTGTCAATACTTCCACCTCTTTAACAAAGGCCAGAAACTTGAGATGAGACATGTGGGTGCCCTACAGTTGTCTACTGCGTCACTTAATCTCTCCCTTTAGCAGCTGTGATGCTGTAGCAGATCTGAGGTTTGTAAACAGGCGCACTGTGTCAGCTGGTCTAAGAAAAAATACTGCATCTTCCTAAAAACGCTATGCAGCTTACACAACTTAACTGCCTTTTAAAACAAGTCTGAAAAATGTCATCTTATATTTCATGTATCTTCAAAAAAAGAAACTGATGTTAATTCAAGCTATTCAAATAGAAAAAAATTGGAGTCCATAAACTGGTCAGGGTGCACATTTTTGAAAAACACTCAGAAAATTATTAGTGTGTTGATATAAAAGTCCTGTTGGTACAATGTATAAAGATTTATGTTTTACAGAGGATTCCTAACAGATTGTAGGTATCTTCAAAACATGCTTCAGGAGGTAAAACCCTGTTTTTGATAGTGGTTGATGCCAGTACGCAGCAGATGCTCAGTTGGACTAAATCTGTGTAACTGCAGTGTGGCAACCTGACTGTAACTCAGCTGAAGTTCAGGATCTGCCTTAATAACTAAAAAGAATTGTAAAATGTTGCCAAATTTGTTTTACTTCCTTGTTTCCTTTTTTTTTTTTCCTTTTTATTTATTTGTTTATTTATTGGTTAAGAAAAGAAGCAACAAAAAGATCAATCTGTATCAGTTAACCCAATTAGAATACATAACAATAACATGTAAGCTAGTTTCACTGTATATGGAAACTAAGAAAGGAAGAAATTGTCAGAAATTATAATGATTTTAAGCTTGGATTACTTTTTTACCTTTGAGAAGCAGGCACATGCAAGATACAGTGCAGAACAAATCATATTTTCACAGAAAAAGCTGATGTTATTTTTATTTTCCAAATACTATTGTCTTTTCTTCTTATAAAATCCTCTTATGAGAAAAATACCTTCAGTGTAAACATCACCAGTCTAGACAAAATGTATTAAAAAAATAAAAGTGATGCTGTTTTTCTGCTTTATACACTCTGGAAGTAGACCTGAATAGAAGCACAATACAGTTCAGCATGTTTTGCCACATTCTGCCTATTATGGCTGAGTACTTTAGAAAATAAACCTTACTTCCCATGCAGTGAGTGGGAGGTTTCCCATTACTTTTCACACAGAATTTCAGGTTGCCATTACTTGGCAATTTGATCAGAATCCATGCAACTCTTAATCCTATTAAGTAAAATAAACAAATTGGGCTCCAGCTTATTGTTGTATGAAAGGATGAAGATGGGCTACCAAGTACTCACAGAAATGTCAGAATTTTCCAAAAGTTTAGTGCATTTTAATGCAGACATTGTTTCATCTGCATATTCAGATTGGGATGCGCAGTGTTTGCTGCTGCTGCTTCTTCATCTGTTGGAAAAGTTTCAGTCATTCAACCAGATAGGCAAATTAACTGATTGCATAGCAAAGAGTCAAAGTGAACAGTTCACAAATACCTCATAGGTTGACATTTGTTCATGTAGATTACTGCACAAATACTTATGAACAACAAACATATTAGCAGAAACCTGAGTCAGATCACAGATCTGTTTTGACCAGTAAATATCCCAAAAGCTCAGTCCCCAGTTTGTTAGTTCTGATATTGCTTCTGCTTTCTACTGCAAAGATGAGTCACTTTTGACTGAGCTGCTGACAGCAATGGTTTTAATGTTTAATTTTTCTAGCTGGAGAGAAAACCTTATTTAGCTGTGAACATGCTCAGCCGACCAGATGGACAAAATACTTCCACAAATATATGAAAGTTACCTTTAAAAAGGACTGCAGTGAGCTTTAAAACAAATTCTGAATGTTGCATCATATTATTTCTGAGATAAAAGAAAATGCAACTATCCTCTCTTTAAAAAATATGATGAAAGTGAAGGACATAGGGTTAAGCAATTTATTCATATGTCAGAACAGGGAAAAATGCTCAAACTGCTATTCAAATGTCACAATCATAAGCAATCCCTGTTACTTCCAGGTCAGTTTCCTATTAGCTGTTTCCTAGTAGTGCCATTCACGTGTCTTTGCACACTAAAGAAGAGGTATCAGGTAGGACATCCTGCATTTTTTTTTTTAAATTAATACACTTTTAGTTACTCATAAGCTTACATTACTCATAAGTTACTCATAAGTTACTCATAATTGTGGGGATTGGTCTATTCTCCCATTCGCCAGGTGATAGGACGAGGGGGAATGGGCTGAAGTTGCGCCAGGGGAGGTTTAGGTTGGATACCAGGAAAAACTTCTTTACTGAAAGGGTTGTTAGGCATTGGAATAGGCTGCCCAGGGAAGTGGTTGAGTCACCATCCCTGGAGGTATTCAAGAGACATTTGGATGTAGAGCTTAGTGATATGGTTTAGTGGAGGATTTGTTAGTGTTAGGTCATAGGTTGGACTAGGTGATCTTGGAGGTCTCTTCCAACCTCAATGATTCTGTGATTCTGTAAGCCTGAAATTTTAATCATAGCATTTGCACTGACTCATGACCAAATAGTATATCCACTGTCATGAAATACATAGTGCTAAACACAGACTCAGGCATTTTGGAAGTATGTTTGTTTTCATGTTTTCCTGTTCCACTGACTATAGCTATTATACCTGGAGTGACTCCACTTTTTCATCCTTGCTTACCCATATGTATTGCTATTGCACAATTATCTCAGGACAGCCCTCTACACTCTTAACAATCAAAGACAAAAGAAACTGAAAGGAGGAAAAAACATCCTTGCTTTTCTCTGTGTAAAATGCTTCTATTATTTCTCTGCAATCAAACTGTATGATCAACATGGGCTTGTGAACAGCATGCCCTAAATTTTCAAAAGTATTTGAATATGACGATGCTTCAAATATAGAATAATAGAAAAGTACTTTCCGAACTCTTTATCTATAGTACACATTGAGTTTTTTAAAAAGTTGAGTCCATTTCAGACCATAGTTGGATTACAAATCAGGATAGCACAGTCTTCATGACAAATTGATTACTAGCATGAAAATGCAAAAACAGACCATTCATAACTTATATTGTGGTCATGACCTTACACCTTTGAAAATGGTTACCAATGACTTTTCAGCAAGTCTACACCATACTGTTGGTCAAATATAGAGGTAATTCACAGAGAAAGCATAGATATTTATGCACAGAAATGCTTCAAGGCACCATCACGGGAACTATTAGAGAACTGGAAACCATGACTTTCAATGAAAGACAGAGACCTGAATTCATTTAACTTATTCCTCCCCCCAAAAAACTGTTTTGGTAGATTTAAAAATACTAACACAGGTAACATTTTGGAAAATACAGAAGCTGATCAACTGTCTAGCAGACAAAAATATGTTTATATCTGAAATGTGAAGCCACATGAAATGAGACTACAATAAACTAGACAAGTTACATATTACCTAGACTAGAAAATGGGCTCTTGGAACACTTGAAACATTGTGGTAGCTGTCATATTATGACTGGAGGGTTTAGAAGCAACACTGGCCATTTGTTTCTGTTATGCCATAACTCGAACAGGATTTAATTCAAGGACATACAGTCCATATCAGACAACTCAGTGAACACTCTGGTCCTCTTTGGCTTTTCATCTTGGGAATCTGTGTAACATCAGGACTCCATCTTTCTTTACACAGGACTGGGCAACCAGCCATCAGAAAAGCCTAGCCCTAGGCAGTTTGCCTAGTGCTTCAGCTGCGAGTTTTCCTTGCTCATGCTGGGTTGCTGCTTTTTTTCTGCTCTCAGTTTGTAACTACACAAATCTGTCTTGGAGTACACTTGTATGAAGACTGCTGCTTCTACCCAAGTGCTTTTGATCAGCAACAGAGTGCTATGCTGTTTGCATTGTTACTACGTGTGAAGTTTCGTGCTTCAATCCATTAATGTGGAATCTGTCTCACATTTCTCTCTGATTTTTTTTTATTTTATTTTATTTTAGGATAGCAATTTATTTCATTTTGAACTTTTCATGCTGCTTAATGGACCTCTTTGTGTCAGTCTAGAAAACTTAGAGAAAGGAATAAATCTTGCTTTGATTTGCCCTTTTGAGGAAACGGGTTTGCTCCTCATAAAGGAAAGGGGTGTCTCAAAGCCCACGGATCTTAAAAACCCAGGGAGGCCACAGTAGCTTGATATCAGCAGCTTTTCCTCCAGGTAGCAGAGCTCCACATGAAGCCGTGCATACACACAGTCTCTCATTACTGCCTGAATATGACTCCTCTCTTCACAGAGAGGCAGGGGATTTTACTGTTTGGGAATAGAGTTAAGGATGTGAATATAAATATCTGTTTATCATTTAAAGAGTGCAGAAGAGACACTGATTGCAATTACTCTGGTGTAAATCTGAAGTAACATTATGGAAATTCAGATCAGGATACGTACTCAAACTCATAATGAAACTGGCAGTCAAAGAAATTATTTCATTGATAATGAGGCCCAAGAAATGGAGAGAAATTGTAATGGTAGCCAATTTTTTTTGACAGAACCAACATGAACTTGTTTCGGCTTTTTGAAATAGAGCATAATAATTACATTCACAGGAGCTGGCTGAAACCAGGCAGCCAATTCACAGGTGGAAGGAACATCTGATGAAATCCCTTTTAGCAGGGGAGCTGCCAGTGCATGCACCTGGCTTTTTGTTAGAGTCATTTCCATCTGACAAAAGCATTGTTGTGAAATGATGGGGAAAAATAAACAAGGAAGAAGGCATGCTGGAATTTAAACTAAAAGAGAATCTTGCCTGGGTTTGGGAAAGGCTAGGGGTAGCACTGGAGGGCCTAGCACTTTCCCACCAGTGAAACAGAGGAAAATGAATATTTGTGGAAACTTTATCTGCATTTCTCATGTTTTTCTAGTATTTGTTTTTGTTTTTGTTGTTTTTTTTTTTTCAGCAGCCCTGAGAACCATATTGTTGGACAAGAGCACCATTCTTTAGGGATTTTAAAAATGCAAACAGAATTCTGGGTCTTGCTCCAAGGAGATAATATACAGTGGTTTGTAAACATTTGCAAATGATGTCAAGCTCTTGCTAATGATATTTAAGAGCTGACAACTTTCAGTGTACAGGCTGAGCTCACAGGTGATGTATGTCACTGGTGGGTGTGGTGTACCAGGAGTTGCTGGCCTTCCTAACTGCTGTAATTAAGTATCCAGAATGAAACTTAACTGTTCAGGAACAAAAGTTTGGAGTGTGTGATGAGGACTGACTAGGTGTAGAATACAAGAAAAAAAAAAAAAAAGAGAGATCCTTTGCATTACAAACCTACATTATCTGCTATAATCACATTATTTTTTTCTACTTAAAAATTACAATAGAAATAACAAAAATTATAACCCAAACCGAGTGTGAAAGAGAACTGGATCCTCCAGGTTTGATCCAAATTGAATCTCCTAAAAACCTCACAAAATCTTTACAGGCTTAGAAAGGCCAACACAGCTGGCTTACTGCCACCCCATAAGGTTTCTGCATAGGGGGCATTCCAGGCAGATTCTTGGTTCCTGTCCTGTTGGGTCATTTTTCATGCTCCATGTATTTCTTACTGCTGAAATAGGCTGTTGACAGACAGAAGCAGCCACTGTGCCTAATTCCTTAGTCCTTTTGCCAGACTCATCACTGGCAAGTGGTGAATCCAGCTCTGAGCCTATAAGCTAAAGCAAAACACTATAACTTACACCAATTTGCTGACATGCCTGTCAGACCTCTCCAAGTTCTGCACTGTACATTTTATAGCTCATCCCATTCTGCCTCCTCTTTTTTTGTATTGTACTTCTCTGCATGTGGAAGGCAGTTAATTGTCACTAATAAAAAGACTTTCCAGACAAGCTTTTTTTACCATTCTTCTTTCTGACCTTCTCCTCAAAAAAGGAAAGAGGGAGCCCTACAGCTTCTTGGATTTGATGAGGAAGACAATATTTCTCATTTCCTTTATAGGAAAGGAAAAGAGCAGAAAAGGATGAGGTCTAAGCTACTGATAGCTACTGAATGCAGCAAACACTTGCTCTTTCCTCTTACTTCCTCTTATCAATACTTACCAATACTTGGCTGCTAACTTGAAAATCCACTCCTTTTTGGATAACGTAGACTACATCCAGGTGTCCAAGCTCATGATTTGAGCAACACTGGGAACTAGAGAGCAAAAATTATCCTAAACTTCATTAAAATGAGGAATAAAGAAGATAATTCTAGGGACACCAGCTGTAGATCCCTGGAGGAGGTAGTGTTAGTAGATATTCATGTTTTGCTTCTATTTTTTAACCAATGTATACCCTGATTTCATATCAGGGGTAAAGCAACTGCTTGGACAAGTATATAGTAGCTACATTTGGACAGAAAGAGGCAGTTGTGGTTTTCTTATACTCCTCAACTTTGACCTGAGTAATTTACACATGAACTCTCTACTCAGATAAGTTTCTGAAAAGATTGGCCCCCAGTTCAGTTTCCTTTATTTCCTCTATACAACACCAGTTAGTTTAATACATGTGATGAGACAATACCTGAAAAAGAATTTTCCTGGTTTCACTAAAAATAAAACTCAGGCATGTCACATCATGAAACACTTCCTCATGGACAGTTAAATGGATTAGCAGATATGCAGGTGGATGTTTTTAAAACCTGTATTTCTCTTCATGTTCCTTTGACCTATTGTTATGTTCTATGTATACAAAAGCAGAATCATGAAATGGCTGAAATTATCGAATGAGTTTGGAAGATGACATAAGAAATACATTCCATTCGATTCTGGTTAATGTACCATGTCTGAAGCCTTAGATGGTTATAGAGGCTGGTGTCCTGAACCAAGCAAAGATATCGTTCAAGTGCTGGACGCTCCCTGTTCCTTGTCAGTGCTTTGCCCTGGGAATCAATACTTTAACTTCTTTTGTATTAAAGCCAGTATTTTGTATTAGAAGCCTTCAGATTATAATCATGTCCACTCTCTGCAAGATCTTTAGAAGAGCAAATGGAAAGGAAAATAAACTATATGTTTGCATGCAAAGACAACTTCTGTTTTGTAACCGTTCATCTGTTCCAGCTGCTTATTCTTCACTCAATGTCATAATCCTCTGTCTGCCACATCACAATTAGCAGTGGAGAAGTCTGACTTTCAGATATGAAAAGGCAGCAAGAGTGAATGAAGTATGCAGCATAAATCCTGCCTTCATGCAAATATATTTAGCAGTAAAAGCAAAGTTTCAAACATATACAAAAGAAGAAAAATATATTTTCAGCATGCTCTAAGACACCAAGTGAAGAGAGGGGGCCAGGTCCCACTCAAAAGTTAGTCACTCTCTTTAGATTTTTTTGAAAAAGAACAGACAGAATATTTTTCAAGTTTTTAAAAAGTTGTATACCTTCTGACAAGACACAATGAACTTATTTGAGAGTCATTGCAACACAGAGAACAATCCAAGCACAACCTCAGGTGGCAAGAAATATCCGGATGTTTATTACCAGAGCAGATCAGTGAGAGCAGAATAAATTTATACAGCCAAACCACATGATTATTCCCTGCTTCAGTGATATTTAGTGACAAACTTTAGTGCCAAGGTAGAGATTTTGCCAGCTGGATCAGTGACATGGACCTAAGTCTTGAATACTGGCAGACCTAACTCATCTGTAGTTTTGATGATTTCTGTTAAGAAACACATTTCAACAGTCAAACTCATGTGAAGATGAAAAAAACATCATGCAGTATTAAGTGTATTTAAGACAAAATTGTAAATTCTATTGATCCTAAAGATTCTGGGCAAAAGCTGACAAATAGAAAAAATTATTCTCCTATTGCTCTTAAACATATTTGTCATAGCAGACCAAGGGTTTGGAAGAAGTAAAGAACAAGTAAACATTCTGGTCCTTCTAAAGTACTATTCTTGTTCATGAAAACAGTCTTCAAAATTTTCTGTAAACACTGGCTTCTTACTTGAACTCGTGTTCCTGTGCTAAGGAAGCAAATAACTTCTCGGCTTAAAAATGCAAAATTGTGATTTCGGTGTTTTCCCTGCATCTCAATGTCAGGGTGAAGGACAAGAGAAGAGGAACTGAATTGTTCAGTGCAGTGTCGTGCAAGGCACACAGTTCACATGGAAGAGGACCTACTGCTCCTTTACCCATCTTCTCTCTCCTCCACTATGACTTTATGTCTCCTGCTCCTAAACTTGTAACTGAAAAGATGTTTCTACATGTAACCTCCAGGTACTACGCAAGTGTAGAACATATAGCAGCAGCTCATTAGGCTGTTTCTGTTCCACACAGCCAGATAAGTCATTACAGGGCTTAACTAACTTCTCTTACACATGAGAGTATTTGATGATAGGTATACTTGTAATCAAGTCCAGAATTAAGAGCCAACCCATCCCATGTTAGCCTTCCTTTATACTCAGTATCTATTTCTCTTTTTCCAATGAGTTATTGCAAATTAAATGTATAGTGATAAATCAAGATGTAGAACTTCAGCTAAAGTTCCTTCTATCTCTGGCATGATCTGCATTCACTCTGGTGATATTGTTCAATTAACATTGCAGCCATCGTAGACTCTTCCATACTAGATGGAGTCTGACTCTGGAATTTACGGGAAAATTTGCCCTGTATTTCTTTCTTTACAAAACATATAAACATAAAATTTATACTATTTGATAATTACTGTGGTTGCATTCAAATTATAAAGAAAAATAGCTCAGATAAACTGTTCAAAGAGAACTAATATACACCTAATCTCACTCTAATCTACAGTGAAATTCAGTTCTTACTGACAACTAGCATTTTACTCTGAAAAGTTCTCCCTTTATCACTGCTGAAATCCAAGTGGATTCCCCTTCGAAACACTTTACAGTCATATTACTCTTTCTGCTACTCAAATGATTGGGAACTGCAGGAGCCGAATCACTACTTCATATGGTGCAAACTGGGTAACTGATTAAAAATGTATAATTTCTCTGAATAATTTCACAGTCGCACAGAGGTCTAGATCAGCAAAATGCAGTCACACTGTCATTAACAGAACAAAAATAAAATCTGAACTTTTTAAACACAGCTTATTTCTTTAAACAAATAAAGAAGATTTTTACATATTAGTATATTAAACAAAAATTCTCATGCTTTACTTATGAGCTTATTGGGGAAGCTTAATTAGCATATAGCCAGCAACAGACATTAACAACAAAGAAATAGGGAGGGAGACCAGTAATCCTTCATTTAATAGACATTAGGTATGAGCTTCATCCAATCACCCATTTTATTTCTTCACAACACCAAGAGATAAGTTAGTGAGGTATTGTGTTCTGTGCAAGTTAGAAGGACACGTGACTTTAATTAGCTATCTATTTAAAAGTCATAGAGTAAAACAAACAGCAGAATTACTTGTGATGAGAAACCACATTTCAAAATTATTTTAAAGCCATATTTGAATCTCTAAATAACTGCTACACTCCAAATACATTTTCATCCACTAGCTCGAGCTGATATTTACATGCAACGCAGGGATAACTGTAAAGCTCTCCAATCATTCATAGGGTATCAGAAAGAACATACTTCAGTGTCTTAATTTTTCAGTGGATAATATGGATACTTGAGAAAAGATACCTGTTTGTCACAACAATCAAAACAGTACCCTAAAAGGTCAACCCATATTAACAAGGTCTTTCTAAAGGTCTCAACGGAGCAAGGAAACACTAATCCTTCTAAAACCGGGATAAACAGAAAAACAAAAAGCCAGTCCAAAGAAAACACAGAAATAGAGAAAAATAGCAACAAAGGAACTGTACAAGTAACCTGCTGGAAAAGGTAATCAACTAGGCCAAACTAGGGCTTGCTAATTGCAATTTGATCTCCAGAAGTGCCAGGTTAGCAACTTTCAAACCATTCCAGTTGCTTGGTTGCTCATTATACTTGTAAGCACATCAGATGAGCCGTTGCAGAAATGTAGAAAGCTGTGAAAATTCATCACTACATCTAGCTTTTCTGGGACAGACATCAAGACTATGAAGCTAACACTGCAATTATAGTGAACACTTCCCTGATAATTGTATATAATTTTTCACAACTGAAACATAATTAGTAAATCATCAACACCTGGTGCTGTATTACCTAACTATCTACAACAAGGCTAGGCAAAATGACTGATTTACCTGAATGCATTCCTGCCTTTTCTATTGCTTTACATTCCTGCTTCTTCTCAGTGTAAAGCACTATTTTCCTCATTTCTCAGTGGCCATTACCATCCAGAAATGTTTATATGGGCTTTACAGGGAAGGCATCTGCTTTTATTTGCATGTCATATGCTCATGGAAGAAGGTAGCCTGAAGGATGAAGAATCAAGAGTTAAAGTCTTAGCTTTGTCCCATAAAGACTGAATGGCTTTATTTTCCTGCAAATTATATGGAAAAAAATATATTGATGAGTAATGATCCTTGAAAACAAAATTTATAAGTATTTTTTTAGTACTGACACACATTGAAAAACAAACTCCTAGAAAATAACAAATGTATTTTATAGGCTTCCCCTACTCCTATAATTTTCATGAGTCTGCTAGGAAGGTAATGGTACAGAAGGTTCATATTTAATAATTTTTAGCCTTTTTGTTTAGACCTTTCTTTTTAGTTGCCACGGTATGAAAGCAGCAGTCCTGATCTGGTGAACAATAAGGACAGTTGATAAGTGAGAGAAGGTTTGATTACCCTATTTCATTTTCAAGTCAAAGAGATCAGGTGCTACTATAGGAAGTTTCTTCCAGACTAAGTTGAAGCTGCAGCAGCAAATTAAAATTGAAGAACTTTCTAGCCTGTCATCACAATTGTGAATATGGCCCCCAGATTATACTTGTTACAAAGATGATCTCTCTGATACAGCTTGTGGCAACTAGTAAAATAAGCAAATGGAGTCTTTGTTTGGATAAATTGCCTGGATGCTGCATTTAGCAACAACTGAAGCTGAATCTTCTTTGATAAACTGAAAAAGTGTAATGTGTACATTAGTGTTTTAGTGAGGATCGGGGTGCAGTTTTGAAACAAACCTGATTGTGCCTGGTCACAGAGCTCCCAGAGCAGTCTCAGAGCATATGAACTGTATTTCCTTTGGGTGAAACAAAACTGAAAGATGTGCATACAGTACTCACCTGATGCACTCCAGTAATTAATCCATGCTCAGTCCCTGGGACCAAAGTAAAGCTAGTCCAAAACAACTCCCCTCCCACCCCATAAAACATATTACGGATATCCAATCCTCGTTAATAACACTCTACAGATTTTCTCCTTTTATGCAATACTACTTGCAAATATATTCATAGATAATGGATATATTTGGTGACATAAATGGCCTCCTGCTCATTGCAAACTTTATTCCTCTGAATTTACTCTAGAAACATCTAATTATGTTGGAATATCAGTATTGGCATGAAATCTGTTATCAGAAAATGACCTTAATTAGAATCTAAGGGATGATAAGATAACTCAGCACTATAAGCCTTTCAGCCAACAGTGTTATCAGAAATATTTTCCTGTGCAGCTCACATTCAAGGTTAGCTATATTCATATCACCTTACATATCAAAACATAGAGAATACCCAAGCCCTGCTGGAGATGGGTTAAAACATTTTTACTGAGGACTCAAAATTTGCTATATATTTGTATGTAAAATTTTATGGCTTAGGGTAAAGGCAGTAAAAGGTGCTCCTTTTATCTGATACATATATATATATTCCATTTCTAAACTGCAGATAATATCAAATGGTTAGAGGTGAGCAATTTCTTGTCATCTTTTTTCTTTTAAATCCAATGTTCCCATTTATGTCCCTTTCATACAGGAAACTGATAAAACACCTTTTGTTTGACTGACATTCTCTAAATTTAATAAAAAGCTGCAGCCTGCTTTAGCAGTCTAATCAACACAAAACAGAAAGGCAGAAATCAAAGTGCTGGTAGTATATTAAATATAGATGTCCTCTAACTTTGCCCTTGATAATCAATGCACAGATAATTTTAATGCATGTGGAAAATTATTTGTCTAGGGAGTTGTATAATTGCAGAAGTCGTGCATAGGAAAGGCTCATGGAATATCATTTTTAAATGCGCCATCACGGTCAGTAGCTGGAGGTCCCATCCTGACCGAGAGTGTGCCCGGGCAGAGGCCTTGTGGTCTTTTCTTTCATGGGCCATTCCTCTAGATCCTACCTGCTTTTGACACTAACTTTTCTTTTGAAGCTTGAGATCATTGGTTCAAACCAACAGCTTGCTTAAAGCAAAGACTTGTTTACCAGCCGGATCAAAGCATGCAAAAACAAAATTCAAATCTCAGCCAGGCAATAGTCTACTCAGATACTTAAGCAAGATACTTATGTTTGTATGTATTTACCCCTTTTTAAGAGCTCGTTAATAAAAACACAGCTTTACAGGTATAAAATTGATAACAGCACACATCAAAAGCTCCTCGGTCCTCATGTTTTATGTAACCTCATTTGGACTCTTGAAATTAAGAACTGTTCTGACTGAGGGGCTAAGCCTATTCCAATTCCTGGTAAGAACTGAAACAGTTTCTGACTGGCCCTAGATTCAGAAGATGTAAAAAGAAGCAAGGAGATCTCTTCTTCCCTGAGCACAAGGTTTACTGAACACTTCAGAAATATATTTTGATGAAAGGGTTGTATTTTAATGATCCAGAATGCAGTACAGTGGAATTGATTTAATACAGATGAATATTAAGCAGTAGCCTGACTCCTCAGCTGTTAATCACCATGTTTCCTAAATGATCGTTTTTCTGAAGAGCTAAAGTGATGTGTAATATCAGAAATGGTTAATAAACCTATGATTGCTGCACTAACTCTTCAATTTTTTTTTCTGTTCCCCAGCAATATGCACCTGTGTGTGCTAAGACCCTGTGGCAGAAATAAAGGAAGAAAAACATCCTAGTGAATAAACATTTTTGTTTTTCTCTGGTCCATTAGTAAACCATTTTGCATAATGCAACTCTGGCTGCTGAGACTAGCTCTAAGTCTATTTTCAAAACCAGTTCTGCAGCCAGGACTACACTGACTTTAGAAGTGGGGTTTGGGCAACCAGTCATGTCAGCTCAGGCAGTTTTTTATACTAGTGTACACTCCTGCACAGAGTTCCATAGGCATTCACGTTTTGTATTCTGAACGCATCTGAAACGAGCTAGCAGGTCTCAGGTATTTCCATGAGATCTCTGTTATTATTGTGGGAACATAACATCTACTGAACTTTGGAGACTGCCTGTAGAAGCAATGTGGAGTTAGCCATTGTCTACTTAGACACCACAGATATAGGTTTCTTGAGCATGTGAGGTCTCATAATGAACCAATAAACCCGTTTTTGTATTTGAACCTTGCAATGAAACTTCAGAAAAAAAAGGAAACGTGAATCTCTTTTCCTATCTAGATGGATTCCACTGACTGTGAGGTGAGCCACAAAATTTGGAAAGCTAGGGAGAAGTTGCCTTGAACAAATGTGGTCAAATGAGCCAAAGAAAACACTCCCAGAAGAGCTAGGAGAAGTGTTTCAGAGACAACAATGAAACTCAATCTAAAAGTGTCATATACCCACATCAGCAGGAGAGTACTTCAGAAAAGTTAACGGGCTGTATATGATACTATTCAAAGAAATTCTCCTTGCCAAAAATACCATCCAAATATTTCCAGTAGATTTGAGATCAATCCAATACAATCGTATTAAAAAGACTATTTCTTAAACAGATCTCTCTGAGTACATCACCAAAAGCAACAGACCATTAGACCTGTTGGATACAGAGATGCTTTGGGTAAACATAACCTCTAAATAGGAAGAATTATGTTATGGATTTAATAGGACAGATTTTCTGTTCCTGATGAAAGTTCTGCACGTGGGACAGAGCTTATGGTGAACTTTGTGCTACCTATACTATCACTACTACTTGTGAAGACAAAGTATTTTGTTTACCAATTGCTTGTGTATCATCATTATTTTACTCAGGATCATCAGCCATCATGAACTGCTATTCTATGAACTCAGTGGCATTACGGACTAGGGATCGGTATTCCAGTATTGATTTCTGTGTTGTACTATTATTCAGTTCATTTATTAAGGGTAAAACATGTGGCTACTAAACTGGTAAAGGAGCTCAGCAGCTGTTCACAGATAATATGAATGCAGATCCCCACACAGAATAACTTTTTCTTATAAGCGGCAAATGTATCTCTGACCAGTAGCAGCCTACTCTTACAGCTGTGCAGTCAACAGAGGCCTGTAATGCCTATACCTGAGAATTGCATTAATCAGGGTAGAAACAACATTAGCTTGCCCTGAAACTCAAATGTAAGCATACTAAAATACTGTAACCAATGTATTTTGAAATAATGCGATTGCATGGCCAGGCACACTGCATAAGTGTTTTGCATAAATATTGGAGCAGTGTGACCTCCAAAGAAGGCACACAACGACTTGTACAGCTACACTCAGATAGCATAAGAAAACATGTAAACAGCAATACAAACAACAATTTGCAAGATCAAGAATGAAGAACAAAATGAGTGCAAGGGACTGCAAATGAGCAGGACATCTGGCTGAACACACTAGAAGGACAACTGGCAAACCATAAACAAGGTAAGATGCATTGGGAACAGATGAGATCCTCCTTCGGGATGGGGTGGGGGGCAAGCAATATGGAAACACCACATTCGAGCGAGGACAGATGGGGAAAAAAAAAAGTCATTCTTCAGTTCTGACTGTCCTCATGGAAGAGCTCTGAAGCCTGCTCACTTTGACCGCAGGGACTGAGGGGTGTCAAGGACCTCAGCTGTCAGTCCCCATGACCCAGCATCATCTCTGTGGTACTATATAGTTACAGCTAATTTAAGATATGTGTTAAAATTTGACTGTATAAGAACTAACCATTAGCACAAAATGAGTTGTTAATGACTGTTGTCAATCTAGCTAGTGCTGTTTTAAAGTTTAAAATTGGCTTACTCTAGCAGTCTTCTAAACTTTCCCATTACAGCAATCTCTAATTCCATTATTGCTGGATATACTTTTATTTATATATATATAGGCATGTTTATTCACTTGCAGCAGCTGTATTTTTGTTCTTTGTAATTTCACCTGATAAAACGGAGGAGTACAACAGAGGTACCAGAGTATTATTTCTTTGGTACTTCATCTTAAATAAGGGAGAGGTAGAGGAATTACTGTTTTCCCACAAAACATGAAAATAATCAGCAGAAGTTAAGAGGTGGTAGTTTTCACAGACAGTAAATTCACTACCTTTGCAATAGCAGGGATAGCAGTTCTTTGAAACCAAAATCACTATTATCCAACAGCAGCACACGCACATTTCTCTTAAGTGTCACTGGAAGCATCAACTCTACTAAACGTTTCTCTGGTTATGGAGGGATGAAGTTAGAGAGGTTGATCACTTTATTTGAGCATCACCGTTCGCCTGTCTCAGTAGCAGACACATAGCAAGGCTCACCCAGAGTACAGGAGCGTCTGGCAGAGCTATTCCTGGTACAGGCTAGCCCAAGCCATTCCTTGGGAAATACAAACCTCAGCTACCCCTACGGCGATATCCACTTGTTTCAACATCAGTATCTTGACAATTTATGCTCAATATCACATTCTGCACAACATCTACTGATTCCTTTTTTTTTTTTCCCTCTTTCTTTTTTTTTTTTTCTTAAATGTAACTGCCACATATGAACAGATCTTTCCTGAAAAAGTGGTTTATGGTTTTGTTTCTAGCATTGCTACTAATGATACACAGTAACAGTGGCTGGTTTTGCTCTCCATTTAGACGAAATGAATTATTTTAGCAAGTAGAAATACTCTGTTTAATCTAAATTATATCTTGCTTGCAATCAGATCTTATACATGATGCTCAGACCATTAGCTACAAAACTGAATTTACTTTCTAAAAGTTATATATTTTTACTGACAAGCTTGAATGACACAGCTGAGATCTCAAAGATTTTGCAGTGTAACTGAAGACCTTTTATTTTTCCACTTTGATATTAAGCTACAGTCCTTAAGTATGTCTAAATATGACTTTTTTAGCTTGTAATGCTGGGATAATGCTTGTCTTTTACAGTTGAACTGGGTCTACAATAAGGTGCTGATGCAGGCTGGTGTTTTTCTTTAGACTTTCCATATTACTAATTAATAAAAATATGACAGGATTAGGAAACAATATTGCAATTCTCTCCATAATGCTAAACGCTGAGTGCTGCAGTAGGTTTTTGACTGAAATATTGCCATAGGCAAACCTCAGCTCTAGTGTAATTAATGACTCAGTAGATAGGGACTTCCTTCTAAACTACATGTCCTGGATAGATATAGATGAAGGCTATTTTGTTCTGTCAACTGAATTTAACTTTAAAACTCTTACAAGCTCTTGATCTCAGAAATCACTGTCTCTTTACCTAAACTTCCTGCATTTCAGCTCTGTATTCAAAGAATTATTTCTCCATTTGAACAATGTCAATGAATAACATGTATCATACTCTTTTTGCAGAGTTACCAAAGATACGCCTAATGACCGCACCTCTGTAGTGACATTTAAAGCTATCATTTTTCATCTGCTTCTGAAAATAACATCTGCTCTGAAAAAGTTTCAATATCCATCTTGTTAGATGGATACATAATTGCTCTTGTGACTTAGTTGTGCTAATGAACGCTTTAGTTACACTATCAGAATGACATATACTGAAGAGCCTTGAGAGAAAACAAGAATGGTGTATTTGCTGGAAACTGTATCTCACAAAATGGAAAGGAAACATGGGAACCTTCTATTTGGGATGACATAACCCAACTACATATAGAATTGTGCAAGAGCTTAAAGCTGCTCACAGCTAATAGGGTAGACAGAGTCATCAACAACAACCAAAAAAACACAATTGTGCTTGTGCCACATAGAAATTCAGGTGTGAAGAACCGATCACTTTAGCATCCATTCTGTGCGTGTCCATATTACATCTGTGAAGCATTATTTTACTACTGTTAAAGTTAAATATGCTTCTAGTGTTTGCATTTTGTCTTACGTCCTATTGCTTATGTTTGGGAAGGCAGCCTATTGCTTCATGTCTGATACCTCCTGCCCTTGAGGCTTGACTATAATTTAGGTACAACAGAAGAACTCAGTGGAAGTCAGCATGTAGACAGATTGGACAGTTAACTATTTTCTGACGAGAAAAACCTACAGAAATGAAACAGGAAGTATTTAAATCAGCTGGTACACATAACATTCTTCTCTGTGTATGTAAGAGAAGAGACCAAAGACACTGAGTAGGAGGCACCCTACCACTGAACAGCTGACTGGCAGCACAAAACAGCAGGTGCCAGCTGAAGCACTTTCATGAGCAAGGCTATAAACAGTTGTGTCTGTGCAGTTACAGGAGTCTGTGTAGGTGAACTAGAGGTGAAAATAGAACTATCAAAAACTGTTGGGTACCAAATAATGATAGATGGAATCAGACACTTCAGACTGCCTAATAAATCACAGTAATTCCTTCAGCAGACATTGTGTTTTATGATTGGCAAGAACAAACTTTGAAGACATTCAAATTGAAAGAGATTGTACATTATGTCTCTTTGGTCTCAGTTGTTCTTTGTTGATATTGCCATCATCTAAAGATTTAGAGCAGTGGCAAAAAGAAATTCTATTCCAAGTAGTGATTAAAGAACAAATTAAGCATCAACATAATGAAAATCTGTAACTAATAAACTCAGTATTGATAGAAAAGAATGCAATCAGTTCTGACCGTAGAAGAACTTTTGTTTTTAGTTTGTTCAGCTTTGGTTTCTTGACAGAATTTTACTGCAGTCAAAATTAGCTTTAACAATATTTTTGATCTAAATAATGTCACAGATCCCATAGAAACCATAGAAATAACAAACAATAGAAAATGCTTGTGAAGGAAAACTGTATAGGCCAGTCATTTAATAAAAAGAATTAAAAGGTGGGTTTTTTTTCCTGTTGCCTTTTTTTTTTTAAAGCAAGTAATTCTTCACAGAGTTCCCTTTGTGAGATTCTTTCAGATTTATCGCTAGGAAATTGGAGGCTGGAGGGCTGAAAGGGGTGTTCAGAGGTCATTAGTCACCCTCATGGTCCAAGGCAAAATCCCAAAAGAGATAACAAAAACATTTCTGGAAAATGCCAGCCCAATCTACAACTAAAAGTCTCCAGACAGGAGATATTCCTAACCCTTACAGGCAGTAAACTCTGGTGCTCCTCTGCTTTTATAATTAAAAAGATCTTACTTGTGTTTAACATAGCACTGCTGCAGTTTAAAGTTATCCTTTTTCATCCTAATCTCAGTGAGAGTCTTCTTCTCTAAACTCAACAAATCTGATTTTTTATATTAGGTCAAAAATGGAAGCTGGCCTGAAAGTGTACTTACATTTTGTGCTCAAAAGGGATGTAATACTTCTGATGTTTACTTCACGTGACTTATAAATAATTATTTTATACATAAGAGTAGAACTGCTACATGTAACACCCTGTACTGTGCTTGTCATTCATTGGTCCTCTTCAAGCACAGTGCTTTTCCATGTTGATTTATATTTAATTTTTTCAACCATGTCTCCAGTTTATCAACATTATTTTGTATCCTAATCCTGTCCTGCTGGGTTTTTCCAGTTTTAATTGTTTAGCATAATTTGCAAGTTTAATACCCCTATTCTTCATTCTGGAAGTTCTTGGGGTTTTCTTTTTTTTCTTTTTTTTTTTTAAAAGTAGGCTCCCCTGCTCTGATTTAAGTGTACAAAACTCACAGATCCCAAACCACAAACTCCATTTCCTTCTCTTTTCCCCATTATCTTATAAGAGATGCAATGTTCTGCATACAGCTGAGGCAGAGAAAGGTCACTCCCAAACACGGGAGAGGCCTTGTGGAAATCCACCATGCACATCTTCCTGGGCTGACAATGATCCATTGACAGTCATTTGAGGATAATGTAACTGTCAGGAAAACTCTCTTCTGCTAGCATTACCTAGGTCTAACTGCTTAGGTTGCTCACAACATCATTATATGAGGCAATACCAAGATCCTGCTGAAGTCAAGACTGCTGCTACACTCACCTATAGGAATTGCAAGCTTGTCAAGAAAAAGTCACTCTTGATGCAGTATATTTCAGTTAAACATTTGAGGATAATTATTTCTTTGTTTTCCTGAGGGCATTTAAAAATGGATTAGTTCTCTGTCTCCTTCTGAAAAATGAACCTAAGAGAATTAACTTGTAATTCCTCAGATCTTTTGTAAGACAGACAGGTATATTTCCTTTCATGTCAGCCATTTGAAATGGTTTTCAAGTAGTATTTTTTAGTTCAGAAATACAACTGCTAACAATCCTAGGAGTAGAGGTCAGAGTAAAAAGGAATGCTATATGTGACCTAATTTCATTAAGTGACTTGGGAGCATCCAACTTAATACTGTCTAAACTGCTATTCATGATGCATGTGAGAGAAGATGAACTTACTACTTGACTTCTTAAAAACAATTAGCTTATTTCCTCCTAAACTAGTTTTAAAGTTGGTGAAATATTGTCATAAGAGGAAAATGAGAAGTCAAGATCATGCTGTCAGAGGAAAATTATTTCTGAAGAAAAGAATATTGCTATTATAGCTTAATCAGGCTAAAGCTTGCTTACTCCTTTGATCAAGCTAGCACAATATGCTTCAAAAAATTTTGGTAAGAAACTAGTCTACCTGTACTATAATCCAGCACAACCAAAAAATTAAGTCTGTCCATTTCCTTTCTTAGCCAAAAGAAAAAAAAAAAAACATCTCCAAATTCTAAGCACAAGCTAATAAAGACCAACAGACCCTACCTGTAACATTGCTTTGCCTATAAAGAATGAAAAGCCTTTTCTAAGTCAGCCTGTTTAAATCTGTTAATGTAATTAGACTCAACTGCATCTAATTTCTCCCAATATAGAGTGCCACTCTTCTCTAATTATAAAAGCAATTCAGAAACACCAAAATAGTATACAAATTGTGAGACTTTGTTTGTATATATAAGAAATAGAGTGGGAAAAATAGTAAAATACATTTTTCACCTGCTTTGTTCCCCCACCCCCATATGTTAGGCAGTAACTGGGAAGTCCAAAGTTTGTGTAGTTAATTTTGGGAAAAAATCTATACTTTGCAGATTTTCTATTAATTTCTCCAGAGTCATGTTATTTGTATTAGTGGCTTTTCTTAATGGCAAGGTAGCAGAAGTTGAAAGAAGTCAGTTCAGAGGACACCACGCATGCATGACAGCATTAATATGAATTAAGATTTAAGACAAGACTGCTTGCAACAATTTGATTACCTTTAGTCAGAAAGGAGATTAAGGGTGATAAATTAAAACCTTAAAATTTTCTCTTCAGTGGCTGTTTCTCCACAGTAGCAACTTGGACTTTAATAGCATCAACCATCTTACCTTAAAGATGTCCATTAACAACAACATAGATGTATTCCTCTGTCTGCAAAAAAAAAACCACATACTTTTCTTGAACTTTTATCATAACATTATACAGTAGATGAATGACTGTGTAGCTTAGAGTAGAAAAGTGATTATATTAATACTAAACATAATATATCATATGCATGATATGGTAACTATTATTATTTTTTTACACTGTATTTGAACAGTTTATTTTACATTCTGCAAATTAACACTATGTTCTTTTAGCACCAAAGTGAATTAACCAAAAGCATCTTACACAAATGCATAAACAGTTTAAAATGGATTTTATTTTAATAACAGCAGTCTCCCCTAAGGGAGTGATTGCTTCTCTAAGGATGTTTATTAACAGATAAAATAACTTTGATAAGAACCAAATGCTGTTGTTTCTAGCTGCGTTATCCTAACTAATGCATACTATTTAGTAACTATGTGAAACAACAAAATGAGATGCAGATTCTCTTATTTTTTCCACTCAGATATTCAAATAAGTCAAGCTGAAATTACACATTTGTTTAGTAAGTTGTTACCAACATAAATATTCTTAGTGATATGTTCCACATCTTAATTACCTAATGAGGAATGACATTCTCAGGTCCCAAATGCACTCATTGTGTAAAGAGAAATATATGGCACCTCTGTTAGCATTAAACTGAAATGATTTTACTTCATGGCTTTGGTTTCTTCAGTTTGAGACAAAAAAGCTAAATGATGTATGATATTGCAAACAAACAAAACAAAATCAGCCCTAGCCCTCCCCCTCCCCTCTGTGTTTGCCACTGGGAGGAAGGCAACTGACAGTCACTTTAGTTACTTTCAGAAACTAGAAAAAACTAAGAGGTGATGTACTGATCAGAAACATATTAAATTCCTGTGTTATTGTTGATGATAGAATCTGAAATGAACCTGAAGAAAAAAATATCACTGATCAAGGATAGTGATAAAAATGAAAGTATTACGATTTAGAATCTCTTTCTGAACCTCTGCCATCCTTCAAGTTTCAAACAGTGATCCAATAATCAATTGCAAGTTTTTCTCTTTCAAAAAAGAAATAAATTAGTGAATGCTAAACTTTACTTTTGTTTGTCAGAAACAGCTTTTCATAAAAATGTAGAGCAGTAATCAAATTAGAGAAGGGGCCAACAGAAAATTACTTATGGTAAGGAATTGAAGAATGAGAGCAAGTAAGCTCTTGAATCATGCTACGTCCATGATATGCTCTCCACTGTCTTTAAAAAAAGAAAAAAAAGGAATACAATTTTCTTTGTCATATTAAGATTCAATAAAGAAGAAAATCCTTTATAGTTTTATAATGATTTTTCTTTTCTATTGAAAACCATGTTGCATTTTACCTTGGAGCTCTTCAATCTTTCCAAAAAAAGTTCTTTGGTGCTCCTATGTAGACATCTTAGTTCCTAGAAGCAAAAGAATTTAAATTAATTTAGACTGTTTTGCATTGTCATGGGATGCATAAAAACTTACAGACATTTTTCTGTAATTTTAAATTGAAAAGATAATCATAAAGGGGGTAAAGAGATAGTTATAGAGAATGTCTGTGGAGAGACTTACTGATACGTTCATGGAATATGCAGTTCTGGTTGAGAAAGGAAAGTATTCAAGAAAGCAACATAAACCTACACTGAAAAAAAAGTCAAAATGCGTTCTTCCTTCTCAATTCACAGAGGCATATCTATTAGCAAATTAAAAAAAGTATATAGATACTTATTGTGCTAGGGAGCATGTAGCAGCCCTACTCACCAACAAAGAATTAGCTATTCTGTAAAGACAGAAAGCAATCTACATAAATAGGCCATTTGGACATCACTAGTCATAAAATTGTATACTTCTCCAGAGAAATCTACACTCTTGCAGGAACAATTTCCTTGCTCCCCTACCTTCTTTTATGATGTTCATGTTAGGCTGGACATAGGACTTTTAATATCTTTCACAAAGCATTGTGTTAGCCAGCTAGGAAATCCTTTTATATGTTAGTTTTATGAAAAGGGAAGATTAAAAGGTCAATGCCTCTTGCAATATTTTGGAAATTATTTTTACTTTTGTCTTTAAGATATCTACAACTTAGGAAATTAATTCTAAACAGCCATAATAGTGTAAGGTTATTGCAGATGAGGAAGCTGATTGACATTCACAATCATAACTAAGCCAAAAAGGAATTAACTAATGAGTTTCATTAACTCTTGCTGGTGAACACAGAAATGCAACTCTTTACTATTGCACAGAGTAAAACTTCATGCAGTTGTCAATTGTGTTAACAAAAAGTGACAGGAAGAGGAAATAAATGTGAAGTTTAAGGACACTATTTTCTTTTTCACTATCCTCAAAACACAATGTAAGGAAAAACTATAGGAAGATGAGTTAAAAGAACTAGTATATGAAGTATAAAACATATACATGGCTTCCATTTTCCTCAGAGTTACTTCTGGCTTCAAAGCAGTCACATGTAAACTTCTGGAATGGTTTAAATCTTTGGTAGAGAAAAGATTGAACTCAGTAGCACAGTAACTACTTGCCTGTGGTAGAAGAAATTAACATTTACAGTCTTGCATAAAAGCTGTAGAATTGATAGCAAAGCTTCATGGAGGTAATTAAACTTTAAGAACCTCAACTGCTGAGTAGCTACTTTATCAAATAGCAAACAATAACTGAAAGTGGCTAAGACTTTTTTTTTTAAATGACTAGTGATAAACAATATCTCAGTTTGCCCATTGCCAACATGCATGCAAAACTTCAGAGTTGAAAATTCATTCTCTTTTGAAGATAAGATTAATTTAACAAGTGCATACTAGTTACTTCAAAACTAGTTACTTACCAAACAAGTTTGTAATGGTCACTAGTGTCAGTTTGGGGCAAATTTAACACCAGTCCTAAAGCACTTATTGCTTATCATATGGATAAACTTATTCAGTGCCTGAAATCAGTTTTATCCAAAATACCTTTGGATATGTACATCGGATCCTGCTAGACTGATCTTCAATAGTTTTAAAGACAGGAAACCTAGCAGACGGGATCAGACCAAAGCCCCTACAGTCCACAAAGCCAGTTAGGTTCCAGTAAGGGCAAACAGAATTATTGAGGTGGATGGAGGAAAGAATTTATGAATTCAGAGCATGTTGAAAGTCATATTTTCCTTCTATAGGCTTCCAATTTCTATCAGCCAGTTTTGTTTGTGTCCCTCCCCGTGGTTTTATGACTCTTCACCCTCAATGAGATTTTGATAAACATTCTGACATTGAGGTCACCAAATATGACAGCAGAAAAGAAGACCTAGAATATAAATGGAAACAATAGTTAACTGACTAGTATAGGATAGAGGAACTGGATGAGATCTCACATATTTTATGGAGCCTACAAACCAACACTGTGGAAAAAGGCTTACTTCCAAGATGCAACCCTGTTTATTTTACCCCTAGGGGACCACCATCAAAGGGTGCTTTCCTGTTCCTTTCTGAGACTTTTTACAGACATGCATTTCACAAGTTCAAAGTGATTTCTGTCAAGAGGCAGTTTTTACGAAGTTTGAACATAACGGACATTTCAAGAGCTAGTGTATGGTGAAAGACTTATGCCATAGTGCTATAATCAAGCCTATTTGGAATTAGGAGAAATTTAGTAAATACAAAGTGAACAAGACCTTGTTTTCAACCAATAATAGTTAGCATTCTAGTTATGAGAAGTATCTAAAAGAAATAGAAGTAAATGGGATGGGTAAAGTTATGGATGTCAGCTGTACAAATTTAATCTGCCTTTAGCAGAAGTTTTTATAAACATCTTAGGAAAACAAAAGCCATGTGAAAACCTACATTCCTTCCTTTAGCACACACACAAAAAAAAACATATCCCAAGAGTTGTTCCCCCCCTCCGTTTAAGAGACAGAGCAGAAGCAAAGTCTGTTGGAAGCATGGCTTGATGGAAACACTAGAGGAATGGAGAGCTATTACAGTTACCAAGGCAAGTGACACAGAGACAGCAAACACTGCAGCTACAGAAAAGGAAGTACTTCAGTTACAGAAAAAAAAAAAATCAATAACGAGACAGACAATACAGACAAGGTATCAGTAGAAATAGAATTAAGTTCAGAAATGGTGGCAGAAACATCAGTGAAAAACTCAATCCATTTAGAGAAGCATTGCATACAAATTTTCTAGTTTTCTGGTGGTCTCACCCTGATGGGCAGCTAAACTCCAACACAACCACTCTCTCTCCCCCTCCTCAAAGGAAGAGGGGGAGAAAACACAATGGAAAAGGGCTCAAGGGTTGAGATAAGGAGATCATTCGCCTGTTACCATCATGGGCAAAATAGACTCAGCATAGGGAGATTAATATAATTTATTGCCTCTTACTAACAGACTAGAGCAGTAAGAAGCTAAAAGCAGACCTTTCCCCCACCCACCTGCTTCTACCTCCTCCCCCCAAGTAGCACAGGGGAATGGGGGCTGCGGTCAGTCTCTAACACTGCATCTCTGCTGCTCCTTCACGGTCACTCTCTGCCCCTGCTCCACATGGGGTCCCTCCCACAGGATGCCGTCCTTCCCAAACAGATCTTGTGTGGGCTTCCCACAGGCTTCAGCTCTTCAAGAATGGCTCCAATATGGGTCCATACCACAGAATCAATCCCTCCACACCAAACTGCTCCAACATGGCTCCCCCACGGGTGGCAGCTCCCACCANCAGCTCCCGCCAGGCCTCCTGCTCCTGCGTGGGCTCCTCTCCATGGGCTGCAGCTCCAGCCTGGGGCCTGCTCCTGCAGGGGCTCCCATGGGCCGCAGCCTCCCCCAGGCCACATCCACCTGCTCCATGGGGGCTCCTCCATGGGCTGCAGCGTGGAGATCTGCTCTGCCATGGTACCCAGGGGGCAGGGGGACGGCCTGCTCCACCATGGGCCTCTCCACAGGCCGCAGGGGAACTTCTGCTGTGGTGCCTGGAGCCCCTCCTGCCCTCCTTCTGCACTGACCTTGATGTCTGCAGGGCTGTTTCTCACTCCTCTCCCAGGTGCTGTTCCACAGGAGGTTTTTCCCCCCCTTTCTTAAACCTGCTCTCACAGAGGCACAACCAACATCACTCCCTGGCTCGGCTCTGACCAGCAGCAGGCCCCTTTTGGAGCCGGCTCTTGTCTGACGTGGGGCAGCTGCTGGGCTTTGCTCACAGAGGTGACCCCTGCAGCCCCCCCTGCTACCAAACCCTTGCTGTGTAAACCCAATACTAGCATACCCAGTGAAATAGCAGCTGTAGACAACACACTGTTTTTCCTCCCACTAAGAAGAACACGTAGCACAACCTAACTTATACAGCAGCTGCAGGAACATGTAATCACAATCAGAGTCTCATTTCATTCAGCTGTGGTCATTAACAGTGTTACTTCCATCTCGTTAGCTCATCTGCTGCATCCAATTTTGTTTTGCCGAGGACTGCAAAGACCAAAGAGATGTGTCTGTGGGCTAGAGGCTCCTTTTATCTATCTGAATAATATATCATGTTCTACTTGGTTTCTTTAGGGTGGTTTATGATGCAGATGCTTGCAAGAGGAAGATGTAGTGCAATATGACTAGAGTAATTACAGTAAGACAAAGTGGTTAACACACATCTTCTAGTTTATAAGGGAGCTTAAGTTGTCAGATGGTCTTCTGTTATAGCACTGACCATGAAATAGCTGCAGAACAGTCTGGTAGCACACAAGGAAACCCATGTGTTTGGTTCTTCTATAAAGTGCTCTGGTCAAATTCTATTATGATTTGAGGAAAAGGGGAAGGGAGCACTCTGTGATGGCAGAGTCATACAGCTTCAACTCAGTTTGAACATTCTGTGAATATTTTCAGGGCTATTTGGGCTATTAAATCCACTTACATACTTAAAAATCGCTATGTGGATTATAAAATAATGTTCCAAAACTGATCCAGCATGTCACATGTTAACCCATTCCTTCAACTTTATTGAGCAAAATCCATGTCTAAATGGCTCATGATTTTTACAGTCTATAAAGGTCTATTGTGCATATAAAATGCATTAATACTAAAAATTAGTTCAATAATTTTTTCTGAAATTTCAATCTAACTATATTTGCATAAATATAGTTGTTTACCCACACTTACAGGACTTCACCTCTGAAGTGAGGTATAATAATTACTAAAAAAAATTTGATTCAAAATCTTAAAAATAGTCCAAGGACCTTCTCTAAGCTTTTGAAGTGGACTATCTCCAGGATTGTCATTCATGAAATAATGAAGTACTGAAAGTATTTATTTATTTATTTTTGCATTTACCTTCATTTTTTTTTCCTCTGTCTTTTATTTGTGTCATGGGGTTTGGTTTCTTATTGCTGTCCCAACTTTGTTACAATTCTGTCAGCTAGTTGTTATAAACTAGAGGTAGCAACATGCACTTGTAAGTGCGTAATGCATATCCATAAGGCTATTTAAAACACCCAGAAGGAAAGTTCGTAAAACAATAGGACTTAACAAAAACATGAAGCCCCACAACATGTAGTCAACAAGAGATGCTTGGCTAAAATTTTCCTCCAAATTGTTCCATTTTCAGTTTTGAATCTGATAAGTATACTTTTCAGATCTATGAGGCTAGGTTTGAATGTTCAATCTTGAAAATTGTAATCCTCTCATTAAAATTGATAAAAATAGATACTGAAGAAAGTATGAGTCAGCCAAACTGAAATTAAAATATTTAAGATATTTTTAAAAATTAACAATGCAGTAAAGACTAAAGATTGACAATCTGCAGGGATTAGTCTGTGATGCTCCTATACTTATTCTCGAAACCTTCCTTAGGGTAAAATTAACTGAAAAGGTCACACCCTTGTTCAGACTTTCCACTGAAAGGACCGGGCAATTCTAAATGATGAGGACTGGGATTGTCTGATTACTGTAACCGGGAATAAAAGTAAATCTTTCTATTAGGCTGATTAATTCTTTACTGGCTATACATTTATGATAATAAAGAATGGGACTATGCAATATACCATCGTGAATTACTATAGCTTGTTTGGAAGCTTTCCATAATGACAAGTTAGAAGAAAAAAACAAGAATAGAAGGTATAAAATCCATGTACAGTTCCTAAAGGAAATTTCTTCCTGGACCCCAGAAGCTTGTTCAGCAAGCATGTCTGCTATGGGAGATAGGGATAGAGAGCAGCAAAACAAAAATAAGGAGGCTGAGAAGTTAGACTTTGGCGTATCTTCTTTTATTTATTTATTTTTGTTCTGCCTGTAAATCAGAATTTCTAATCAACTAAATGCAGCACTCCATCCAAAGTTCTTAGAATAACAACTAAGAACTTTGCCAGTGAAAGACAAACAGTGTAATAGATATGAGATATAGCTAAGGTTTCATAGTTCTAGAGACAAGAAACCATAACTTCAAATCAGGAAGTATTTAATATCAAGTCTGATATGAAATGAGAAATTCTTCCATCTAGCTGTTTTTGTGCATTGCCTGAGCACCAGCAGTAAGTTTGCATGCAAACTGTCCTTACAAAGACACTCCTCTCATCACCTGTGATTCTGGCTTTCAACATTAAAGTTGAAAAATGAAAAATGATTCTTGAGAGAAAAAGTTACATGAATTTGGTTGATTGCACGCAGAAGTACAGAATGAAATGGAAAAAAAAAAAAGTAAAGCTAAATATGTCAGGCATATTTTATTGGCAGTCAGGCAGAAGGAAGCTTGACTTCTGTTTGAGAGTTGCCTTGTAAAGAGTGCTGTCTGACCTGCTAGTACAAAACATGTCAGTGTAGAGCTAGGACTAAGTGTTAAACTCATCTTTTCCACTCCTGGGAAGCATCTTCCTATCAAATTTTTAGTATAGGTGTAATTTTTCATGGGCTCCCAACTGATGTCCTACACTTTCAGCTCAATCTAGCAGAAAATATGCTTTGAGAAAATGTGGTCTTAAATCTCCGTTTCCTGTTAGAGTTAGTCTTAGGCAATAACCAGTGGTGGTACTTCTGGTTTCTGTCTGGGTTTAAGACCTTTTCATTGGAATTATCTTTATTTAATAATTCTTGGCATGGAGTAGTCTAGCATCATAAAAGTACTGCTTTCTCAGGCTGACAATCAAATTAATTTCAATCCCAATTCTCCACTTTTCTGTTCTCTGTTCTCTTCTCCCTGCACTGTCATTTGTTCAACTGTCTTCTGGCACAGACAGCTGGTGTAAAGAAGAATTAATTTTCCAAATTTGGCACTCATGTGAAGAGGTTGGAAGTATAGACAGATCATTTCTGAAGTCATTAGTGAAATTCCAGCTCATTGCCAACCCTAATAAAGGATTATAATTTACAGACATGCAGAATGAACTTGAAAAGACATAAATGACACTGAGTACTTCATAACTGAATGGACAAATCATGATAACCAAGTGACAATAGAAAAAACCTTGTGTGCATTATAAGAAATCAAAACTACGTGACAAGTGACATATAACTCCAATTCTAAAGCTTCCACAAAATCTTGGAAACCAATTATTCTAACTCCTTTTTCAAATGATGGACTCACCTTATGCGGGTTTATATGTCTGTACTGCTACGCCCATTTCAGTAATCAAAATACAGATTTTTTTTTTCCTTACTGCAGAAGCATGAGGATTTTGTTAGTCCATGGACTCAGAGTAAGGTAAGATATATTATGGGGCATATATTATGGGACAGGCAACTCCCCTTTCAGATTCTGGGGACAGGCAGTCAGCTTCATATGAAGGATTTCAGCATGACCATTACTTTCACTGAGCTTCCATGCAAACTCACGAAGAAGCAAAAATATACAATGGATTAATCATTTAACTCCACTAAAAATTCAGATGAGTACTTACTTTTTCTGACACTTCACTGCTCGGAGGAGCTCCTTTAAAAACAACTACAACAACAACAACTACCAAAAAAACAAACCAAAACAAAAAAACACCCATATTGCACTGTGGTTTTATTTTGGTACTCAGAAAAAAAAAATATTTTGTGAGAGCAGTGCTTATCTTGCAAGTTAGTATTGTATCTTTGTTATCTTACTTTTTTTCTCCATTTATTTTTTGTATTCCTTTTTTTTTTTTTTTTTTTTTTTCTTGTATTGCTGATCACCATAAGCTGGGAAGAAGCCTGATTCTTGAGGTCAAGAACATGGGTGGAGAGCATTACATGTTGCTCTGAGTGCAATCCCCTGTTGGAGGAGTTAGGTGGCTGTGTCCGGGCTAGCTCCTTTACCACCCAGATCTGTCATGAAGGAGGTGGGACCAAGAGCTTTCCTCCTCCCCGTGCTGCCCACCTCTGCCACACTGCAGCTGCGCTGACCCCGATCCCAACTGAGACCTGAGTTCTTGGCTGGACCTGGGCCCTGTCTGTAACACTGGGCTGAGGCTGACCCGGAGCACTGCCCCAGCCGGGACCCTGCCCCTGACCTGCTGGCACAGCCTCCCAGCTCCTTGTGGGGAGACCTAGCCCTCAGCTCACCTGCCCTTGCCAAGCAGCCTGCCCGTGCTGCTCCCTGACATAGAGCTTGCTCTCTCTGCATGCTTGGATGGAAAGGCCTGCAACAACAGTCCAGGGTTAGTGCTGTTACTTTCATTTTGCCACTAGTCACTGTTTAAGCTGAAAATCATCTGATTCCTTGGCTTAGAAGACAAATGCCTCCCCATGTAGTTCCCTCCTTTCTCTGACCTGAAGCATCCTTTTTTACAATCACTTCCAGCTCTTAAAGAATCAATACTCTGTTTTTTATCTTCACCTAAATTGTCTTAGTTGCTACCTTCATGAAACACAGAGAACTTTCCATTAAAAAGAAAAAAGGAGAAAATAACCAAATAAAGTCAACAAAAAGAAATGATTGATAAAGGCATACTTCCAAACGCCATCAGTAACAGCAATAGTGACAATATGCGCCTGGAATAACTTATCATAAAAGGATGCAAATCAAAGCCCATTTCCCTTTATTTTTCTTTGTTGACAGCAGATGTTAGGAACATTAAAAGCAGACAGTGAATATGTGGAGAGATGTATTAAATGAGTCTCTGGGATGACTAGCACTTCTGAGTTGCAGGGAATTCACTGATGAAGAGATGCTGAAGTTTACTGACTTTGAGGCTATCATGGAGTTATCTTTGTGGAGTTCATAAAATGGAAATGCTGACTCAGAGTTTGATTAATAGTTTTATCTAGGAGCTAAATTATTCAACAATTAAAAATACACTTTAAGAAGGAGAGATTCTTTTTTTCGTTAGTCTTTTAAAAAGCTTAGAATACTGATTAGAAATAGGCTGTAAAATTCAAATCAGCATTCATGTGATTTATTTGCTTGTTTGTTTTGATAAAATGGTATTTTATCTGAAATCAAACATACACTAAAAGGCAATAATGGAGATAGATCCTGGTGGTCTGTTTCACGTACGGGAACTTCTTAACATAGCTTTGCCAAGACTTTTCTTGATGTTTTTAAGACCATTTATGTAATGTTCACATAAATGTGAACCACAAGGACAGAATTACTTCGTGTTTAACAGATGTCAGTGTTTCAGCATTAAATCCTGTTTATTTACAGGAGATAATAACATCTTGCAGTCTCTCTCCAACGGATGATCTACACTAGTGACTTCAGCTGTCTGATGAATATTTAACCTTGTCTTTGCTATCATACCATGCTATCATATCCACATGAAATTCAAGCTGCTATGTTAACCTTTGTTTTTAAAAGCAAATATATTTTTCATTCAGATTCTGGTATTGGAAAAGCTGCAAGGCAGATGACACCAGACACGAGTTTCCACAGGACATGTTTTTTGCCAAAGAGTGGGAACAGCTGCTCTTTTGCAGTGCCAGGGAAGCATTTGGAGATGTGTCACTACACTGTGCTAAAGGCACAGCATTTGTGTCAAGCTGGTCACAGTTATGGACTGATGCTATTTTCTCATGCTGGAGCTGACCCACTGACTTGGATAGAGTGATGTTGCAGGATGAAGTTTGCATGAAAGGCATGGAATCCCACAGAAAGAAGCTATGTTCATGTTTTTTTCTAACACTATAAATAAATTAATCAGTACATAGCAGAAGTTCATAGAGGTGCAGGATATTAAAATTCTTGGTTACTGACTGACCATAATAAATAAATTCATGCCTATTTCTAATAACCTGAAGTAATCTACTAATTTTTTTTTT